>OX465296.1:195509899-195554826 GCA_949987735.1 Leucophora obtusa
ATTCGTCACGAAAGGCAAGGAGATGGTTCAGAAAATTGTACAGAATTTTAACGTAATGTTTATTTTTTCATTTTGTCACTTGTTTTAAGTGGGCATTTATCGAATTACATAGTAAAATTTAGGCAGTACTGATCGGTTCTGTACAAACTGTATAATTTTGGAAATCCTACAAAATTTCCTTAAGTCTTGCATTATTTTTATCTACAAATAGTCACCAGACTTAAAAATGCATCACTTTAAACATTACCAAATTTTTTTTTAAAGTACAATACAAATGACAATTTACCCTGCAGAATTCAGAAAAACATTTTTCTGAATATAAGTAGACAAAAAATAGCAACAAAAAGCTGTTGTATCTCCAAATTTTAATTATATTAAAGTTAAATTTCATTTCATTTCTTTATTTTTATAAAGTCTTTAGATAACAATGATCCTTATAGACCACTCGCTAAAAATAAAATTAAAAAATTAAAACAAATTATTTAAATAAAGTTTAAACATATGTTTTGAATAACTAAAATCTAAAACAGTATTATCCTCTAATTTATTAAAATTAATCTGAGATCTAATAAAGGGTTCATTTAACGAGTAATTCGTTTTATGCATACCTATGAAAAAATAGCCATGGTTTCTTAAAGATCTAGAGGGAACATTAAAATTTATAAGTGATAATAACTCAGGGCATTTTATATTTGAATTCACTATATGAAATAAAAATAAAAAAGATTGGATTGACCTCCTATTCTCTAGTGTTTGCAAATTAATTAAATTGCAACGAATATTATAGGGTACGTGTTCAGTAAAATTAATAGAAGAAAGAGCAATTTTCGTAAATCTTCTCTGAACTCTCTCCAAACGGTTAATATGACAAGCATTAAAAGGGCTCCAAATAACATACGAATATATTCCAACTTAACAAAGGATAAAAATATCATTGTTAAATTTCGTTGATGTTAGTCTAAGTTGAGTTGTTGATACGAAATTCGATTTTCTTTCAGCGGTCACATAAGTAGACAAATATTAAAATATTAGCCCACACAAGACGAAATACACTGATGATGGCTTTGTAGCGAAAGCCGAAAATACGTATTCTGTATTGCTGGTCTTATCGAATTCTTTCAAATATATTTTTATTCTTTGTAATTTACTTGTAAAAATTGTATCATCTTTCTTTGATTTGAAAATAATTTAAACAGAAAGTGATATTAATTTATGATCTAGAGTCAAACTAAAAAGAACATTCATTTACAACGGAATTTATATGACTCTCAAAGGTCAATTTGTTATCAAGAATCATACCAAGACACCTAATTTTATCAACAAATTCTATTACATCGCCATTCAATGAAATGGAAAAAGAATTGTCATAAACATTATTGCCAAACAGCATGGCCTTCGTTTTAGCAGCATTTATGCAAAGATTATTAGAGGACATCCAACCACTCAATATATCCACGGTATAATCAATCATATTTCGCAAAACATCGGGAAACTGTACACTGCCTCTAAACAGAAGCTGCACATCGTCCGCAAAAGCAAATGGTATACAGATATTATTCATAACCAGGGCAAGGACTTTAATGCAAATGCATGTTTGTAGTCAGTGGCCCAAAAATGATTTTGACCAAATACTTTTCCGAATCAAAGAATTTCCAAAAAATGGCATCGATTTGTTGTTGCATATTTTTGCATATTTTGTTATAAATGCATATTTTTGCATATTTTGCTTTTAAGTGCATATTTTATTGCATATTTTGTGATTTTTATTGCATATTTTTGCATATTTTGCACATTATTGCATATTTTTTTAATATTTTTAAATACGAAATTCGATTTAAGAATTCATACTTTAAAACTAAAAAAAAAAAATCTAAAGAATTAATTACTTGGAAGCTCTGTTGGTAATACAACACTACACTACAAAGAGAAACACATATTATACAATATGTTGTCATCCACTAACACATTTTTTATAGATGTAATTTTAAATTAACGTCTTTGGGTGTTATTGCTCACAAACAGAAAGTTGAAAAATTTTATAAAAATTATTTTAAGGAAGCTTGTCCCCGAGCATTAACTTCTGTTACTTTTTTCTCTGAGTTACGAAAGTGAGTACGATTTTATAGTACACATACCCAGGAAAATTTTTTACAATCAGTAGCCAACCACACCCATTCTACAACTAGTTCCACTGCAACCGATTCCATGGAACTGGTTCCGGAACCAGTTCCTGGGATCCTATATGGAAGGTGTGGGTGACGTAGGATCAGTTCTAGAACTAGTTCCAGAACTGATTCTAGAGCAACCGGTTCAACTTTGGAGCTATAGAAGGGGTTGCTTTTGGGACAATTTCAAACAAAAAGAATCGGTGTTAGAATCGAGAGTAGAAGGGGCTGTGAATGAAAAGTAACTATTCTACAACCGATTCTTTGGAACAGAAAATTTTCCTGGGTATTTAAGTTCTATTTTATAATAAAGTTTTTTTCAGGTAAAATGCCACACACCCTTTTACTATTTACAATCGACTGTATTTCTTTTTATTTTCACTGAATTTTCTAAAAATATATTTAACTATGTGTATTTGAAAACATATTCAGTGTGTTCGTTTACTCGAATTTCTTACTACTTTTACTACAATTGCAAAGTTTTGTTTACTTTTTGTATTGAATTTTTCCAGCTGTAGTAAATAAAGTAACTTGTAGTAAGTAAACGAACAAGCTTATTGTAACCGATACCCGAGTTTTTACGTTTATGTTAGTTTTTAATAAATATAATTTAAAAAAAAACATTTATTTTTAATTGCATATTTTTTGGTTTTTAGTGCATATTTCGTTATAAATGCATATTTAAGTGCATATTTTCTATTTTATAGTGCATATTTTAAGCGCATATTTTGGATTTTAGTGCATGAAAGTCCTTGCCCTGTTCATAACACTACTAAACAAATCATTTATGAACATTATAAAGAGCAGGGGACCAAGAACAGAGCCTTGAGGGACCCCACTATATACTGGAAGCATTCCAGATGAAGAACCATTGCAATAAACATATTGCTTTCTATCAGAAAGATATGAAAAAATCAACTTACAGGCAGTCCTAGAAAATCCAAAGCATCTACTTAACTTCTCAACCAAGAGTGTACGATCACAAGACAAAACGCACTCTACTGATCTCATGTTATTTTGAAATTTCACAGCCTGCATAAAATTTTAATAAGAACAAAATAACAAGCCGATAACAGTAAATGAATAGCGCTTTGGTTAAAATTCAAATCAGTGACGAGTTGATAAAGTCGACGTACATTATAATGTACGCCACTCGCCAAAGGGTTAAGTAAGAATTTTTAAACAACGTTTGTTAATAAAGAAATATTCAAGACAAAAATCGATATTAGTTCTGGATGTAAAACTGACCCTTAGATTCCAACAAATTATCATCCTAGGAAACTAGACGACATTTTCCCAATCAAAAACACAGGATTAAGTGATATTAAAAAAAATAATCATAAAACAAGAATTATAGACAGATTTTTTTTAAATTCTAGGGTGGGCAAAAAGCAGTCTAGGGTGGGCTTTGGCTACCACAGACCGGCCTAAGTCCGCAAATGCAAATTGTATATTATTGAAAATCATGTTGAAAATCCAAATACAAAAAACTAATAAATTAAAGAAAATTCGTACACAATTTTTTTGTTATATGGGCAAATCTACGGAAACGGGCGATAACTCAGGATTTAAACCATTTTAATAACAATATACAATGGCTCATATGAATAAAAAATAGATATTACTAATAGGGGGAAATACAGGGTTTTTTAAGCAATTACTTCACAAATCTAGTCTGCTTCGGAGTAGACTAGAAATTTAATTTTTTAATTTTCGATTACGTTTCATGCTATTCTACCAGCCAATTGATAAATTTGGAGTTAAAAGCCATTCCTAAGCCCAAAGTAATTACTTCGAAGTAATTGCTAAGTTTTATTCATATGACCCAATATTTTTGATGATATCAGCATTTTCGAGGCAACGAATTTAATCAGGAGAGCATCTTAAATTTTAATATTTATACTGTTAATGTGGTCTACTCAATTAAAAACTACCCTAATTTTGCTTGCAACTTTCAAAAGTTGTTCAACTCTTTTGGGTATAACTTTTTCAGGATAAAAGGAAATCGCCTAAAACCTTTGGTGGATAATAATTTTGATGTTAACAAATCTCACACTGTGTGAAGAACATACAATTTTTTATTTTTTTTTCGATTTTAACCAAAATCAAACGACTTCGTCCTTGAGTCATTGGGCCATATGAATAAAACTTAGCAATTACTTCGAAGTAATTACTTTGGGCTTAGGAATGGCTTTTAACTCCAAATTTACCAATTGGCTGGTAGCATAGCATGAAATGTAAACGAAAATTAAAAAATTTAATTTCTAGTCTACTCCCAAGCAGACTAGATTTGTGAAGTAATTGCTTAAAAAACCCTGTATTTCCCCCTATTAGTAATATCTATTTTTTATTCATATGAGCCATTGGGTCCTATGAATAAAACTTAGCAATTACTTCGAAGTAATTACTTTGGGCTTAGGAATGGCTTTTAACTCCAAATTTACCAATTGGCTGGTAGAATAGCATGAAATATAAACGAAAATCAAAAAATTAAATTTCTAGTCTACTCCCAAGCAGACTAGATTTGTGAAGTAATTGCTTAAAAAACCCTGTATTTCCCCCTATTAGTAATATCTATTTTTTATTCATATGAGCCATTATCTTAATATTTGCGACCTGTAGCATGCGCACAAAAATACATGGAGAGACAGACGGACGGACGGAAAAATTAAGAAAAAACAACATTACTTAAAATCAATAATGGAAATATAGCATAACTATGCGGTTTTGAATACACTTACACGGAAAAAATTATCGTATGTTATATTATACAGTAGAGTGGGGCGATTTGTATGAAGGAAAAAAAGTTCCACTACGACATATCAAAGAAATCATTTTCGAGGCGCCCAAATTTAAATTTTTTGCAATTTTCTAATAAAGGCTAGATTAGCGCCATCTTGCGGTGGCTTTTTGAATCAACTAATGAAGTTGTAAACAATATAACATCACATCCGTGCCAGAAAGGTATTACTTATGAAAATCGAATAAAAAATGTAGCAACTAGAGGTAAAAGTATATAAGTAAAATTATTTCCAGTAGTGGAACTTTTTTTCCTCATGCCAAAAGCTATCGAAAAATCGATGGCACAATATCGATTGCTAAATCGACCCACCCTATTATACAGTCTTGGTAAAAACGATTTCCTACAGAAAAAAATAGTTTTCATTAGCTTAGTTTAAATCAAACCCTTAAATTTTTATATAAATTACATTATGTTAACCCTCTAACCGGCCTAAGCTTTTTTGCAATGAAATTTATACCATGTGTTCCTCACGAAAAATAAACAATAAGTTCTTCTACAAAATTTTTTTTCGTTGCCTACTTTAGGCGATATGGGCCAAGAAGGTTTAAGGGTGAATCTCGAGAATTAGCGCATAAAAATTACTAGGTTTAGGCACAAATTACTTCTCTTACCAAGATATAATTGCAATAAAAAAATTACATTTTTTGTGCTGTTACTTAAGAGGATGTAGCGATTTTCGTTTTTCGAAAAACGCGAAATTGAGCGAAAACGCACCAGAACTTCAATTTATATTATTCAAACTTATAAGCTATGCTACCTATACCAAATATTATCGTTTTGCCATGTGTCAGAAAAATCCGTCCATTCGTTTTGAAGTTAAGGCGATGTCCTTTAAAGGTATCCTTATGGAATCCTGTGCGTCCTCGGACCAAAGTAAGGAACTTTTTGAATAACTTAAGCTCCAATCTTACTTCATGATCACTTTCAATTGTTTTATTCAATTTAAATATGTTTTTAAGATTTTTGAAAATCTTGGTTGTTTTAAAATATTTAATTTTTGAAATTTTACGAAATTTTATCTTTGACACTTTCTCGCTTCCAAACCGTGCATTGTATACAAAAAAATTCTTCACAAAAAATTTAATAAATTTTGTTTTCTGTTGAAAAACCATAATTTCTTACTATAAAATACTCCTTTGGCGCATTTCTGGTAAATTTAATATACCCCGCCTGGAGGCGGGCTTGCCGGTTAGAGGGTTAAATCACTTTCTTTTATTATCTATTTAAAAAATTGTCAATATTTAGTTATATTATGGGAAAATGATAAAAAAATTTATGTATAAGACCCAAAATAAAATCCAAAAATTTAAAAATTTTACTAGCAGAAATGTGTGCGGTTCTTTGTTTATAACTTTTTCAGCACTCAAAAAGATTTATTCGCGCGAACAGATTTCTTAATTTTAATGTCCCAGCAAACAAAGATGATCAATAATGACTCAGAATTGAGCTCCAAAAACATAAACATTTGTCCACTTTTTCCTATGAAAGTGGACCGTCCAAAAGAGCCCCCTGTGCACTCAGAAATGACTCCGAAAAAAGAACGTATAAAATCGAAATATTCTTCATAAATTTAAATAATTTTGGAATCTTCTTTGAGTCCGAAAAATGAACCCTCGTTTTGAGACAGATTTTTAGATTGTAGAGACAACTTTTAGGATTGTTTTCTGAGGGTTCATATTTTCTACCAAAAAAACAGAGTTTTCAAAAAAACAATAATCATTTCTATGAGCCATTTAAAAATCTTATTTATGAGCGCTCCGGAATTGCTGGCTGGGGTATTTTAAATAAGTTATATATATATATATATATATATATATATTAGGGCGGGTCGATTTAATAATCGCCCATGGCTCAGTGAAAATCGTATTCTAGGGATCAAAATAAGAAACTTTGCCGAAGGAACCATACCTCTAAAACGAATTCTACTACCCCCAACTGTTGACATTTGTCCCGTAGGGTCAAGTTTTGAAAAATCCCACTTTGACCCATTTAGAGTGCCCCAATCGAGTCCAAATGTATGACCGACCCCCACTAACTTTAGAGGGCCGATCCACCCATGCCAGTGGCACACCCCCTGGAACTCCCCTGGGGGGTTCCCCATACAAACATTTTAAAAAATCACCATTTTTGGCACTTTATTTTATTATTTTTTATTTATTTTATTTATTTTTATTATTTTATTTATTTTTTCTCTTTAGAAATTTATTTAGTCAGAACATATGTAAATGAAAAAATTAATTTAACTTAGTAATAGAAAAGAAAATAAAAAAAATTACTGTTTGAAGTCTTTTTTGCTTTCAAGTCTGGGCATTTTTTCTTTTCTATTACTAAGTTAAATTAATTTTTTCATTTACATATGTTCTGACTAAATAAATTTCTAAGGAGAAAAAATAAATAAAATAATAAAAATAAATAAAATAAATAAAAAATAATAAAATAAAGTGCCAAAAATGGTGATTTTTTAAAATGTTTGTATGGGGAACCCCCCAGGGGAGTTCCAGGGGGTGTACCACTGGCATGGGTGGATCGGCCCTCCAAAGTTAGTGGGGGTCGGTCATACATTTGGACTCGATTGGGGCACTCTAAATGGGTCAAAGTGGGATTTTTCAAAACTTGACCCTACGGGACAAAAGTCAACAGTTAGGGGTAGTAGAATTCGTTTTAGAGGTATGGTTCCTTCGGCAAAGTTTCTTATTTTGATCCCTAGAATACGATTTTCCCTGAGCCATGGGCGATTTTTTTGCCTCCCCACAAATCGACCCAGCCTAATATATATATATATATATTAGGCCGGGTCGATTTGTGGGGAGGCAAAAAAATCGCCCATGGCTCAGAAGTAATTGCTTAAAAAACCCTGTATTTCCCCCTATTAGTAATATCTATTTTTTATTCATATGAGCCATTGGGTCCTATGAATAAAACTTAGCAATTACTTCGAAGTAATTACTTTGGGCTTAGGAATGGCTTTTAACTCCAAATTTACCAATTGGCTGGTAGAATAGCATGAAATATAAACGAAAATCAAAAAATTAAATTTCTAGTCTACTCCCAAGCAGACTAGATTTGTGAAGTAATTGCTTAAAAAACCCTGTATTTCCCCCTATTAGTAATATCTATTTTTTATTCATATGAGCCATTATCTTAATATTTGCGACCTGTAGCATGCGCACAAAAATACATGGAGAGACAGACGGACGGACGGAAAAATTAAGAAAAAACAACATTACTTAAAATCAATAATGGAAATATAGCATAACTATGCGGTTTTGAATACACTTACACGGAAAAAATTATCGTATGTTATATTATACAGTAGAGTGGGGCGATTTGTATGAAGGAAAAAAAGTTCCACTACGACATATCAAAGAAATCATTTTCGAGGCGCCCAAATTTAAATTTTTTGCAATTTTCTAATAAAGGCTAGATTAGCGCCATCTTGCGGTGGCTTTTTGAATCAACTAATGAAGTTGTAAACAATATAACATCACATCCGTGCCAGAAAGGTATTACTTATGAAAATCGAATAAAAAATGTAGCAACTAGAGGTAAAAGTATATAAGTAAAATTATTTCCAGTAGTGGAACTTTTTTTCCTCATGCCAAAAGCTATCGAAAAATCGATGGCACAATATCGATTGCTAAATCGACCCACCCTATTATACAGTCTTGGTAAAAACGATTTCCTACAGAAAAAAATAGTTTTCATTAGCTTAGTTTAAATCAAACCCTTAAATTTTTATATAAATTACATTATGTTAACCCTCTAACCGGCCTAAGCTTTTTTGCAATGAAATTTATACCATGTGTTCCTCACGAAAAATAAACAATAAGTTCTTCTACAAAATTTTTTTTCGTTGCCTACTTTAGGCGATATGGGCCAAGAAGGTTTAAGGGTGAATCTCGAGAATTAGCGCATAAAAATTACTAGGTTTAGGCACAAATTACTTCTCTTACCAAGATATAATTGCAATAAAAAAATTACATTTTTTGTGCTGTTACTTAAGAGGATGTAGCGATTTTCGTTTTTCGAAAAACGCGAAATTGAGCGAAAACGCACCAGAACTTCAATTTATATTATTCAAACTTATAAGCTATGCTACCTATACCAAATATTATCGTTTTGCCATGTGTCAGAAAAATCCGTCCATTCGTTTTGAAGTTAAGGCGATGTCCTTTAAAGGTATCCTTATGGAATCCTGTGCGTCCTCGGACCAAAGTAAGGAACTTTTTGAATAACTTAAGCTCCAATCTTACTTCATGATCACTTTCAATTGTTTTATTCAATTTAAATATGTTTTTAAGATTTTTGAAAATCTTGGTTGTTTTAAAATATTTAATTTTTGAAATTTTACGAAATTTTATCTTTGACACTTTCTCGCTTCCAAACCGTGCATTGTATACAAAAAAATTCTTCACAAAAAATTTAATAAATTTTGTTTTCTGTTGAAAAACCATAATTTCTTACTATAAAATACTCCTTTGGCGCATTTCTGGTAAATTTAATATACCCCGCCTGGAGGCGGGCTTGCCGGTTAGAGGGTTAAATCACTTTCTTTTATTATCTATTTAAAAAATTGTCAATATTTAGTTATATTATGGGAAAATGATAAAAAAATTTATGTATAAGACCCAAAATAAAATCCAAAAATTTAAAAATTTTACTAGCAGAAATGTGTGCGGTTCTTTGTTTATAACTTTTTCAGCACTCAAAAAGATTTATTCGCGCGAACAGATTTCTTAATTTTAATGTCCCAGCAAACAAAGATGATCAATAATGACTCAGAATTGAGCTCCAAAAACATAAACATTTGTCCACTTTTTCCTATGAAAGTGGACCGTCCAAAAGAGCCCCCTGTGCACTCAGAAATGACTCCGAAAAAAGAACGTATAAAATCGAAATATTCTTCATAAATTTAAATAATTTTGGAATCTTCTTTGAGTCCGAAAAATGAACCCTCGTTTTGAGACAGATTTTTAGATTGTAGAGACAACTTTTAGGATTGTTTTCTGAGGGTTCATATTTTCTACCAAAAAAACAGAGTTTTCAAAAAAACAATAATCATTTCTATGAGCCATTTAAAAATCTTATTTATGAGCGCTCCGGAATTGCTGGCTGGGGTATTTTAAATAAGTTATATATATATATATATATATATATATATATATATATATATATATATATATATATATATATATATATTAGGCCGGGTCGATTTGTGGGGAGGCAAAAAAATCGCCCATGGCTCAGGGAAAATCGTATTCTAGGGATCAAAATAAGAAACTTTGCCGAAGGAATTATGCCTCTAAAACGAATTATACTACCCCCCAACTGTTGACTTTTGTCCCGTAGGGTCAAGTTTTGAAAAATCACACTTTGACCCATTTAGAGTGCCCCAATCGAGTCCAAATGTATGACCGACCCCCACTAACTTTGGAGGGCCGATCCACCCATGCCAGTGGCACACCCCCTGGAACTCCCCTGGGGGGTTCCCCATACAAACATTTTAAAAAATCACCATTTTTGGCACTTTATTTTATTATTTTTTATTTATTTTATTTATTTTTATTATTTTATTTATTTTTTCTCCTTAGAAATTTATTTAGTCAGAACATATGTAAATGAAAAAATTAATTTAACTTAGTAATAGAAAAGAAAAAATAAAAAATTACTGTTTGAAGTCTTTTTTGCTTTCAAGTCTGGGCAATTTCGCACACAGTGGGATTTTTCAAAACTTGACCCTACGGGACAAAAGTCAACAGTTGGGGGTAGTAGAATTCGTTTTAGAGGTATGGTTCCTTCGGCAAAGTTTCTTATTTTGATCCCTAGAATACGATTGTCACTGAGCCATGGGCGATTATTAAATCGACCCGCCCTAATATATATATATATGTTCCCTCGGTTCCTATAAGGAGCATAGGGCCTTAACAAATTTTCGCCATTCTGATTTATCCGGTGCCAGGTTCTTGATTTCACCCCAACTTCTTCTAGACATTGTGACCAGAGAAACAAGCCAGCCGCCGTGAGCCGTTTAAGCCGCCGCCGCCGGTCATTTTAGCTTCAGCCGCCGCCGCCGATTTTTTTCGGCTCATTTCGGCTGGAAGTATCAATTTTCAAATATAAAAAATTTAAAAATAAATATATTTTTTAAAAAGAATTTACTAATTCATTAAACTTGAACAACCAGAGCTAAAAACAATTTTTTTATATGAAAAGAAAAAAGTTAAAATCTTCTAAATATTAAATTTTTATAAATATATTTTTTTTAAGCTATAAAAGCTTATATAAATTTATACTGTGAAAAAAATTAAAAAAAAAAGTTCTTAATGGGTTAATATAATACTTCAGAATGCAACTCTTTGCAGATGTGTAAAAAATCAATTAATAAAAAACGTAGCTGCTTAACTTTGCATTTAAAACTCAATATATGTATTTGGTGTACGCATTTTTATCAAAAATTATGACGAAAAATCGTTACAGAGTTGAAGTCGTGTTAGCATAGATATACGAAAAAGTTTGTAAAATGCATTAATTTTTGTTAAAAGCGTTACTTCTCCTCTTCATATAAATTCTTACAGTTAGTGTTTAGCTTCATTGGTTATTAAAATATAAGCTATTAAAGTTAAAAAACCTTACGAGTTACTGGTTACGGAGTTTACATTTGGCCTATAAAATTGGTTACAAATTTTATGTATTAACCAAAAATTGGTCAGATTGTTATAAATTTTGTAAAACAGGTGACAATGCGCTGATATACAGTATTGTTCGAAACCTAAGCAACTTTTCCTAATAAAGTAATCAAAGTAACCTACATATTCTTTTTAAATTGGTTTATACAAAATAACACTTTTAATTTTTATTATGTTATGTGCCTACATTCTAATAATAACAAGAAAAATTTAATTCCATTTCCTTGCCAGTAAAAAAAAACAAAAATGAAATTGACTCCATATATTGCTGTTCGAAACTTAAGCAACTATTTTGTTTTTGTATTTTTTTGCAACAAACAAACAAAAATTTTGAAACGTTTATTTAATTCCCGTTTAGTTTGACAAAGAAAATTTATTTTTTTTTTGTTTCTGTAGATGTAGAATCAATTACTTATGGCTATGGCTATGGCGCGTAAACGTTACGGAATCGATTTTAAGCTTAAAATTTTTGAACTCTTTAATAAGGGCCAATCGCAAGTCTCTATAGCTAACAAATTAAGCATTAACAAATCAATAGTTTCTCTACTAATTAAAAAGTACAAAGCTACTGGAATAGTAGAGAAAGCCAATACTAGAGGGCAACCTCGAAAAACTTCACATCGAACAGATTGAAAATTGTTGAAAATTGAAAAAAACCCTTTTTTTCTTCCAAAAATGTTGCGAGTGAGCTTAATCTCAATATTAGTTCGAGCAGTGTGAGAAAACGATCATTGGAAAATAATTTTAGAAGCTTCATGCCGTCTAAGAAACCTATACTGACAAAAAAACATTTAAAAATGAGGTTTGCCTAAATGATTTTGCAACGTATTCGTTAATTTTCATTAGTTTTATGAAAAAAAGGTTGGATTTTGCAAAAGCTCACGCAAATTGGACTGTGGGGAAATGGAAAATAGTTTTATTCAGCGACAAGTCTAAATTTAACCTGTTAAATTTAGATGAAGTATGCCACGTTCGAAGACCGAAGGGAAAACGATTACATCCGCGTTATTGTAAAGGAACAATAAAGCATGGGGGCGGAAATGTAATGGTGTGTACCTGCTTTTCGACGAGTGGAGTTGTCCTTTGGTTGAAATACAAATAAAAATGGATCGCTTTGTTTATTTGGATATTTTAGCCAAACACATGCTTCAATATGCCGAATTGGAAATGCCACATCGATGGGTGTTTCAGCGTAATAATGACCCAAACTCTCGTCAAAGTGGGTCAAAGAATGGTTACCTGTTAATGGGATTCAATTATTGGATTGGCCAGCTCAATCTTCAGACTTGACTCCCATAGAAAACCTATTCGGAATTTTGAAGCGCAGGGTCGGAACTCGCCGTTTTAGTAATAAGCGGTATCTGATAAATTGCTTAAAATCAGAGGGGGAATCAATACCAACCACAATACTATCAAATCTAATAGATTCTATGGCAAAACGATGTGCGGAAATCATTTGCAAGAAAGAGTATCATAGGAAGTACTGAAAGTTGCTTAAGTTTCGAACAGCAATATATGGAGTCAATTTCATTTTTTTTTTTTTTTTACTGGCAAGGAAATGGAATTAAATTTTTCTTGTTATTATTAGAATGTAGGCACATAACATAATAAAAATTAAAAGTGTTCTTTTGTATAAACCAATTTAAAAAGGATATGTAGGACTTTGATTACTTTATTAGGAAAAGTTGCTTAGGTTTCGAACAATACTGTATATCGAAATATATAACTCAAATGTAATCCATGCATTTGAAATTAGTTGGTTACATGGTTTTTATCACATTTTTTGATATCACCCATATATATTTTTTCAATTCTAAAATACATTTTTAAAAATGGTCCAGTTGAATATTTTGGATAAATGAGACATTTTGTAACAAATAAATGAAAAAGTAAAGATAAGAGATATTGTAAAATTCTATAATATTTAGAAAAGGACACTTTTACGGATAAAATGCTCAAACCAATGTTCGAATTGATCACATAATTTCATCATTTAAGGACATTATTGATTGGGCATCTAATTCAAATGGGTCCATACAAGATATGTGCATCCTGCCCAAACTTTCTAACAAAGCCTCCATTCAAAAGCCTTCAAACAAGTTTAATTTCTTAAATCAATCGATATTTATTTTTTCTTTGGTCTTTATTTATTCCTTAATTTGTTAAAATTAAAAAGAATAAATAAAAAAAAAAATTGATTCCCAGTATGCTTTAATTTTCTGAAAATTCTATAAGAGCCAAAAATTGTTTTGAGTTCCAAGAGGGTTACATTTTCCCAATGTTGGGATTACTTTGGAGCCCTTTACATTGGCAAAAAAAATATGCTGGCAGAAATTAAAATTTTGCAAGTTATGTTTCAACGAAAAGGACTTGGTAGTAAAAGGGTATGTTTATAATTTATTAAATAAAACTTGTATGTTATATTAAATATTTAGGACCATTTGTTAGATATAGTCTTGACTAGCCATGGATCTGTGCGAACATGAAACAAATCACACGTGAACCAACAACAAATCTTATATAAATTGATTTTATATATATATTTTTTGCGAGTGATTTTCTGACCGTGATAAAGTGCTGACGTTAATTGTGATCTCTTTTCTATAATTCTATTTAAAATTAAAAGCAATAACATTTGTTATTGTTTTAAGAAAAAACTTTTTTTTTTTACATTGTATCAGTGTTGCCATAACGGCGATTTTCTCGTCAGATCTAGCGATTTTATTTCGCCCCTAGCGGGAAAAATTGTCCTGTAGCTATTAGCCAAAAATCTAGCGATTTTTTTATCAGCCGTAATATAATTTTTAAAACTCGGTTTTATGTTGAAAAATATTATAAAACTCGCACATTGATATTCCTTTATTATAAAACACAACATCTTAAACGATTTTAGTAAAAAAAACTCTAAAAATACACATTTCGATAAAATATGGGTATGCACTTTTTCATCGTACAACGCCCTCTATTGTGTATTCGCAATACTAAGATTAATTCAATGAAAATCAGGACTCATTATTTGAAGCTTAATCGTAAAATTTTTCATTATTTAATTTATTATTATTTTTCTTATTAACATATTAAAGAAATTTTTGAGTAAAAACTGCTTTAAGTACCATTTTTCAACAATCTAGCGATTTTTGGGTCTGATCTAGCCATTTATTTTGAAAATTTGTTGGCAACACTGCATTGTATATTGAAATCAACAACAAATTATTACTTATTATTAAGTAGTAAACAAAGGGATTAATATTCTTCTATACTAATCCTCTGCTGTTACAGCAGAATGGATAGTAGCAGCGAGTCTACTGAAGAAAGCGATATTGTCTGGTAGACAGTCGCTGAAAACAAAACAACGAAACGACGACAAAATCGATCACCAGGATTAGTTAAGCATGCAACCAAAATAAAAAAAAACTACCAACAATGATGATTAGGACAAGGAATTCCATGCAAATGTATGTTATTTCTCGATAGTCCAAAACTAATATAGATTAACATTTATCCGAATCATCAAATTTAGAACAAACTGGCATCGATTTGTAAATAGTTGCATATTTTGACATAAATGCATGTTTTTGCATATTTCGACTTTAAATGCATATTTGGTGGCTTTCTAATGCATATTTTGTGCTTTTTAATGCATATTTGTTCATATTTTTCATTTTTATTAGCATTTTTTATTTTGTAAAAAAATATAAAAAATTGATACGTTTTCATATTTTGATTCAATCAAAATAAACATTTTTAAAACTTTATTGACCTATGGGAAATCTTCGAGTTCTGTGCAAAAAAACTAACTTAAATATATTTTTAAGTTTTAAAGTGCATTATTTTTGCAAAAATTATAGTTTTTAGTGCATATTTTTTATATTGTTAGTGCATATTTTTCTTTTTTAACCGCATATTTTAGGCGCATATTTTTAATTTTTAAGTGCATGAAATTCCTTGCCCTAATGATGATATACCAAGTACCTACTAGCAACAACATGTTTGCTGCACTTGATGTAGACAATAATGATGATGTTAATTGTATTAACGATAATGCTAACAAAGAGCTGTGTGAAGAAAAACCGCCTCCAATAATTATTCCAAATGTTTCAGATATAAGATCGATGATGAATAACTTTTCAAAAATAGTAAACCTTGAAGATTATTCGTACAAATCCTTGAGAGGTGGACAGGTAAGAGTAATGGCAAAAAACGTAAAGGCATATAGAGTGATAGTAAAATACCTATCTTTCGTAAAAAAACTTAAACGTTTTCAAATCACATTACAAAATGTTGTTTTCAGCCGATCAAGCCGCCGCCGCCGCCGATTATTTGGTTGCGCCGCCGCCGCCGATTTTTATCCGGCTCAACCTCAATCGCCGCCGCCGATTTTTTGCTTGCGCCGCCGATTATTTTGGTCGGCTTGTTTCTCTGATTGTGACTTCCTTCTTGACCTGTCTACTCCATGTATGCGCTGGACGCCCTCTTCTACGGCTACCTTGGGGGTTCCATTCAATTGCAGTACGGGCTATATCATCAGGATCTTTTCTGAGGGTGTGACCAATCCAATTCCACTTTCGCCTTCGTACTTCAAGGTCAATTGGTGTTTGTTGTGCGAGTGACCATAACCTTGAGTTAGATATTGCAATGGGCCAGAAAATCCTCAGAGTTCTACGCAGACATCTGTTGACAAAGACCTGCATTGCGTTTATGTCAGGAGGTGCTGCATTCCAGGTCTCACATCCATAAAGCATGATAGACTTAACGTTGGAATTAAATATTCTTATCTTAACATGTCGGGATAATGTTGTTGATCTCCACATGTTACTGAGACGTCCAAAAGCATGTTTTGCTGGTTTTATTCTGTTTGCGATGTCCGCTTTGGATCCACCAGATGTTGTTTAGGGTTTATCCCGTGCCGGGAATTCCCGGGAATCCCGCCCTTTTTTCAATCCCGCAATCCCGGGAATTTTGTGCGGGATTTCCGGGGATTTTTTTTATCCTTTTACAGAAGTTTTAGCTAATATATTACAATTTTGTAAGCATTATTTAAATTTAAAGCATTAATTTTTTTAAATTAATTGAAATAAAATATACATTTAAAATTAAAAAATGCGATTTAAAATTCAATAAACAGAATTTAGTATTAAAAAAAGTACTATTTATGCCGAGTTTTTTTATATCAGATGAATTTAGTTTAGTTAAACCGAAAACAAATTTTATCAGCCATTATTAAGTTTACCAACAAAATTTATCGTACCTCGGAAAGAACGTGTTCTTTAAAATTATGACCTTTCTCCAAATAAAGTAATATGTACATATATACATTTCAACATCAGTATTTCGGTTCTAAATACATACCTCCAAACTTTTAATTAATATAAGTACTTTTTTACTTCAAATAATTTTTTTAAAATTAATATTCCTTAATTTCAAATATATTTTTTAAATTTTATTTATTTTACAAATAATGCATAAAATGTTTTTTTTTTTAATTTTTTGGGGTTTTTTTTGTATGTTAATTTAAAATGCAACTATGAAAATTAAATAATTTATTTTTAAGTAGTTGTGGTATAAAAATTTGCAATTCAAAAAATAGCAATTGAAGTTAAAAAAACTAGTCAGGCCCTGTGCAAGGCGGCTAAATAAATTGTACACTAAATGCAAATTCAAAAAAGGGTTTTAAATTTCTCTGAACATTTTTTGAAAACTTTTTAAAATTTTATGGAAATTTTAGAAACCTGAATTTAGTTTCGATTTTAGTTCGCACACTCCCTTAATAATATTTTAGTTTATATTTTTATAAAAAGATTTAGGCGAATTTCCTAAAAAAAATTTTGTGAAAAATACTCACTTTTAAACTTTTTAAAAAAAAATAATTCTGGACGAATAGATCTGAAAATCTACATAGAAACAAAATATCTAGAAATATAAATATTTTGGCTTCATTTTTAAGAAATATTTATGCAAAAATCGATCTTGGTTTTAACTATAAAACTCGCCCTAAATATCGTTTTTTATCATAATACATAAGCCAGGGGCCGAATTACGGCATTCGTGAACGAGCGAAATTGTTCGAAATCCGTCTTTTCAATGTGTAAATACATAAAAACTAACAATGATAACACCATATTTTATATCCAATCTAAGGCAGATTTGTAGAATCCCTGGCTCAAAAAACTTTATCCAAATGCTTCATTTTCCGAAATCAAAAATTAATTTTAAACGAAAAATTGCGATCACGAATGCCGTAATTCGACCCCAGGGCTGAAATTTTAAATTCGTGTAAGACACAAAATGAATTGGTCCAGAATTTCATATAATAAACGACTATTCTAAACGACTAATAAACTATATTCTTTTAAATCTCTCTAAAACTTCATTATAATAAATTTGTCATTTCCCTCCCATTAACAATTCCAATATATCGTGAAAGTATGGATGAAAAAATACACATGTCTTTTAATTTTTTTTTAATTTAATTTCTTTCACTTTTTCTAAATCAATTCGTTTCTCGTTTGAAAAGACAATTAAAATTAAAACGGCCTTCCATAAAAATATATTACCTAATATTAATTCGCGAGTTAAACTGTTAAACGAATTTATTAAGAAAAAGTGGCTATTTTATATTTAGCCCTTTTTCAGAATATATTAAGTAGATTTTCTCATGGGTACAACCAAAAAATGGAATTTGTCCGACGGTATTTTGATAGAAATTGAGTTTTTCAAGTACAACATATGTCGGATTTATTTATTTTCGAAGGAGCGGGAATTCCCGGGATCCCGGGAAATTCTAGAAAAAATCCCGCTGTCCCGGGAAATGAAAAAGGCCGGGAAAAGAAAAACCCTAATGTTGTTAGAATACTACCTAAGTAGCAAAAGGAATCCACGTCTTCAATAATATCATCCTGAATTCTAAATACTCGCGATACATCGGAATTTATGCGCAACGCTTTCGTTTTATTTATATTTATCCTCAGCCCTGCTGATTTTGCTGAGTTGACAATAGTTTCAAGCTTCGTCATCATGTCTGAGAAACTGTGTGACAACAGACAAATGTCATCCGCGTAGTCGAGATCTTCCAGCCGTGCATTCATTCCCCACATTATACCTCGACCTAATCTTGTGGCACGCCTCATAACTACCCAGCAAAACCTTGGTAATGACTGGTCATTACTACATGCATTACTTAGATCTCATATCTCATTACCCGTTGAATTACTTTTAAACTGAATGTAATGAGTTACCGATAATTATACCCCACATATTACTATTTCACAATAGCTGAAACCAATAATATATGTTCTAAATCATTAAAAACCATAACTATGGCGTAGCCTAGTGGTTATCGTTTTTGCCTGACAGACATGAGGATCGCTGCTCAACTCGCTTCCATTGTTGTTTTTTTTTGTAATTTATATTAAACATCTATTTATAGAAATGTTGATGTTCATTAAGCAGTATTTAATAACAACAAGTTTTGTGAAAAATAGACATGTATAACAGTTACCACAATAAATGTGTACATAACCCAGCAAAAACTTGGTAATGACTGGTCATTACTACATGCATTACTTAGATCTCATATCTAATTACCCGTTGAATTACTTTTAAACTGAATGTAATGAGTTACCGATAATTATACCCCACACATTACTATTTCACAATAGCTGAAACCAATAATATATGTTCTAAATCATTAAAAACCATAACTATGGCGTAGCCTAGTGGTTATCGTTTTTGCCTGACAGACATGAGGATCGCTGCTCAACTCGTGTTAGCTTCCATTGTTGTTTTTTTTTTTGTAATTTATATTAAACATCTATTTATAGAAATGTTGATGTTCATTAAGCAGTATCGCTGCTCAACTCGTGTTAGCTTCCATTGTTGTTTTTTTTTTTGTAATTTATATTAAACATCTATTTATAGAAATGTTGATGTTCATTAAGCAGTATTTAATAACAACAAGTTTTGTGAAAAATAGACATGTATAACAGTTGCCACAATAAATGTGTACATAAGTTAAAGCATTAAAAATCATAGTGATGTCGTGGGCTAATGGTTAGCGTGTTTGCCTGACAATCGTGGGGTACGCTGATCAATACTTGTCAGCTCCTATTGGTTTTTAAATTTTTATATTTTTTTAAATCTATATTCAACATCTATTTATAGAACAACTGATAAACTACTTACAGGTAACATCAGTGTAATGACTTTCCTCCAATGACATCACCATGTTAAAATAAGTAGTTTAGTACGGCCTTACACCCGTATTTACCGATATGTTCCTACTTAATTGGTTTTCATGCAGGATAGGACAGCTGGCGTCCTCATATAAAGCCTTAATGAGGGATATGAGTTTCTTCGGTACCTGTTTACATTCGAGTGCGGACCAAATGACATTATGCGGCAATGTGTCAAAAGCCTTTTCAAAATCAATGAAGATCAGATACAAAGGCGATCGCCATTCAACAGATTGCTCCACAATTATCCTAAGGCTATTAACGTGGTCTACACAAGATTTATTTGGACGAAATCCGGCTAGTTCTGGGCGCAACTCGGGTGTTAATTTATTCGATAGCCTTTTTGTTATTATATGGGCAATAACTTTATACACCATACTAAGAAGTGTTATACCCCGCCAATTAGTACGTTCAGTTAAATCTCCCTTCTTTGGTATCTTAATAATAATTCCTTCTTTAAGTTCATCAGGCAGCATTTCACTCGACCAAAATGTTCTTATTAGAGGCATAATGAGTTGTGCACTTATGTTTAAATAAGTTAATCTAGAAAAAAATGTGTGCCACTAATTTGAAATTTTTCATTTTAAAATCTGAAATCGACCTGTTTCGTAGATTTTCCCATATCTTTTGCTAGTGGAAACGTAAACTCCGTTACCACAAAAAAAAAATAAAATTGTGCAAAAAAAGTTATTGCGACAACTTGTAGAAGAGATTTTTTTGCAATTAGGTTTATAATGACTAAACCAAGGACCATATAGACTAAAGACCAGTGTTGCCAACTCTTGAAGGCAGGAAAGCACCGTGAGCATTGTGAAAACGGGTAAAAAGGGTATAAATTAACAAAAATGGGGTAAAAAAGCACGATATTAATTTTTGAAAAATTTAAGTCAAGAATTTAAAAACACATTTTAGCTTTGTAAAATCGTATAAAAAAGGTTAAAAAAATAACCAAAAAAGGGGCAAAAAGCACCAAACTAACATTTCAAAATTTTGAAGATTAAATATAACGAAGTTGCTATTTAAAATTGTACTACAAACATTGTAAAAAATGTACTTTTTGTATGGTTCGTATTATTTTTTCAACTTTCACATAAAATTCAAGAAAAATTAAAAAAAAACGAGAACAAATACCATAAATATAAACTGTATAGAAAGCATTAAAAGCACTGCCAGAAATCTGAAAAAGCACTGTAAATAACTGCTTTTTTTTAAAAAGGTATTAGTAAAAAATCACCGGGTACCGGAAGGAAAAAAGCACCAAAAAATACCCGAAAAGCACTGAAATGGCAACACTGCTAAAGACAAACCACCCGCCTCAACTGCTGTTAAAAAGTCTCTTTGATTTTATATGCAAACAGTTTTAAGTGTTTTTTTTAACGCGTATTTTCTAATATTAATAAGCAAAATTTTGTGCTAATTATAGAAAACTAATGCAGAGAACATATAAAACAATACAAGTGCACTTTACAATTTAATTAAAATTGCTTAAAAATAATAAAAATAATTAATTAAAAACACCACATTTTTCATGTATTTTGTTATTTTACACTGAAACTCTCTTAAAACCAGTTCCAGAATGAGAGCTGTGGATAGTGGCTGACTAAACTTACTGATTCCATTAAGAAAAAACTGAAATATTAACAATTTTTGCTTCTCACAAATTTGGCCCCAAAAACTTATCACATTTTTTGATTTCACCCATATGAAAATATAGAAAGTTCGAAAAAATAATTTTTATATTTTTTTAATGCAAAAATTAAAATAATTTTTAAATATATATAAAAAAATTTAGGGGGTTATTTTGTAATACGCAACGCCTTGCGTTGCGTTGTTTTCCTACAAATTGTTTTTGTAACAATAACAATTTACACAGAAATTAATGCAACGCAAGGCGTTGCGTTTTACAAAATAACCCACTTATTTTATTTATAATTCATCCAGAGACTTATACACGGAAAAAATAAAAAGTGTATAATTATCGAAGTACTTAGGTAAAATACAACTTCAAAAGTATATTTTGTAGGTTAGTAAAAAAATACATGTAGATTTATAAATTTTTGGTTTTTGTAAACTTGCCTTAGTTTTTGACCTATTCCATTTTCACGCACTTCAAAATATGTTAAGTTACGTAAGTTTTTTCTTTTATAAATTGTCTTAGAAAATATTATATTTTAATTAAAGAATTGTGTAACTTAGCAGAAAACTTTGGAAGTTGTATTTTACCGAAGTACTTCGGCAATTATCCACTTTTTATTTTTTGCGTGTAGAGATGCAACATCGATAATTTTGTAAACAAACTGTAGATGTCGCTAGCATATGGGAAATTTTGTCAAAGGAGGATTTTTTTTTGGGAAATTTTCTCAAGGGAGAATTTTTTTATGTCAAATGAGGTTTTACAGAGTTGTTAGGTAAGGGGATTTGGGCCCAAGTTAGGGATTTCGGCTTTGTTTTGGGGAAAGATTAAAAAATTTGTAAATTTTAAAAGATTTAGTTTTAGGCCCAAAATAAGAAGAATTTTGGTATAAATTATATGTGTATTATTTCAAATTAAAGTCGATCAAATTAGGTCTGTTGAAGAATTTAAAAATTTATACAAAATATTTGAATTATGGAGGAAATGTTCTCCAAATAATAATGAAATAACGAAAAGCAACCAAGCTCAATAACACTGCTATACAAAAAAATAAGGTGAATTTTATTGCAGTGGTTTAAGGATAATTAGAGGGTGCTGATTTCGAATCTGCAACCAGTTTGTTCAAATTGGCTCTAGGTTTCGCGCAATTCGCGATTTAATTTTTTTCAATTTTCAGCCGATTTTTTTCAATAAAAAATTTATAATTTAGTAACTATAGCTTCGGCAAAAAAACGCTTTTCACATTTTAAGCATAATTCCGTGCCCTGTTTTTCAAACTTAACTGTGCGCAAAATCAAAATATAAAAAATTTTTAAGGTTTTTAAAAAAAAAAAAAATTTAAATATAAGACGAAGTCCGATTTTAAATATCAAAGCCAATTTGGAAAGAAAAAGGTCCAAAATTTATATATGTGGCATATTGCATTAACAAATTATGTGCAGTAATTAAATTTAGACTTAAAATGAAAAAAAAAAAAAAATATTTTACTGTACTAAAAATCTACTCTACTATTACAGAATTTTTTCTCTTTTTCTAAAAACATCAGATTTCATTCCCTATTGATTTTTTGCGATATTATTGCGATTTGCAAAGTTTATATTTAAATCACAATATTTTCGTACACATTCAAAATGAGTTCGTCGAGAAATAATTGTAGAAAGAGTGCGTAGGCATTATTTAAATATAAACTTTAAAAATCGCAATAATTTCGCAGAAAAACCAATAGCGAATGAAATCTGATGATTTTGGAAAAAACATTATGTATGAGTACAGTAGATTTTTAGTACAGTAAACATTTTTTTGTTCATTTTAAGTCTAAATTTAATTACAAAAGGCTCTAAAACTGCACATAATTTGTTAATGCAATGTGACATATAAATTTTGGACCTTTTTCTTTCCAAATTGGCTTTGCTATTTAAAATCGGACTTCGTCTTATATATAAAAAATTTTTTTTTTAAAAAACCTTAAAAAATTTTTAAATTTTGACTTTCAGCGACTATATTTAGAAAAGTTATTGAGATATTGATACACACTTAAGTTTGAAAAATAGGGCACGGAATTAAGCGTAAGCTGTGTAAAGCGTTTTCTTTCCGAAGCTATAGGTACTAAATTATAAATTTTTTATTGAAAAAATCGGCTGAAAAATTTAAAACATTTAAATCGCGAATTACGCGAAACCTAGAGCCAATTTGAACAAACTGGTTGCAGATTCGAAATCAGCACCCCCTAATTATCCTAAAACCACTGCAAAGTGTTGCAACTTATAAATATTGTAATATTTTGTAGAGCTGTGCAATTAATCAAAAAATTTTCTATTTTCCAAATACTGAAATTGTTACATGCAAAGGATTTAGAAAAAATAAATTTTGTGTAGGCTCAAAAAGTACCAGGGGTTTTCATATAACCTCTTATGTACCTTCTGAATCGTGTAAACTCGACTTATGCAAACTTAATGTTCAAAAGAATTTACGACCCCTAGAACTTACACCTTACTAGATTTACAAATTTTAGAAAAAAAAAGACTTCACCATAATGTGACTTTTCACCATCGTATGAAAATTGTGTAGAAGTTTTTCTATCGAAAATTTAATATACGACTTTTATTTTGAAATGGTGACATTTCAGCTTAATTGTGATTTGTTTTTCGTATAATAAAATTTTTTTAGTTTCACAATTTTAACAAAGATTTGAGGCCTTTAAAGTTCGAGTGAAAACGTAAATATTTCTTCGTAAAATATTCAATTTTATTTAATTTGCTCACTCATTTCCTAATAATTTTCTGAATTTAAGAGCGATGCTAACTTAGCTCCTTTTTTTGAGTTTTTGTTTAAATTAAAATGAATTGGGTATAACATTGGGGACTTAAACATTTAAAATGGGAATAAGCTAAAATATTTTGGGCAACACTGCTCCTCATTAAAATGAAACAGTATTGCCAGAAAAACAAAACAGCCGTCAGCGCCATTTTTGCATTAAAAACCGGTGTTGCCATTCATCAGGACCATTAGAGACCCCTAAGAAAATAAAAATATTTAATTGACAATTAATTTTCTATTGCAAACAAACTTGTTAACTCAAATATTTTTGAAATATGAGAAATAAAGAAAAATTTATAAATAGTATGAATTTGTTCATACATATTATGAACTGGAATCAGTGACTGTTGATCATAATATTTATGAGCAAAATGTGTTCTGTGTGGGTTCCACAACTAGTTGCACCATCACTAGTTCCAAGAATGCTATTAATATGTGAATACTCCCAGCAACTTCTGCTCTGGAACTATTAATTTTAGAAGGGGTCCCAAAAATTTCCTTGGGTAAGTACAAAATCCTGCAGAAAAGAGATTTTGGCTTTTTAGAGATTAGAGATTTTTTTACACTACTATTTAATTTATTATAGGATAAATAAGATAACCCAGCTAAAAATCGACATACATGGATCCATACAGGTTAAATGTATGTTCATGCATGGCCATAAACAAGCATTCATGACCACACATCTCTATATATAAAAGAATAACGTGACTGACTGACTGACTGACTCAACATCGCC
The DNA here is from genome assembly GCA_949987735.1 of Leucophora obtusa. Lineage (NCBI taxonomy): Eukaryota > Metazoa > Arthropoda > Insecta > Diptera > Anthomyiidae > Leucophora > Leucophora obtusa. The sequence goes on from OX465296.1 coordinate 195,534,974, forward strand.
CAGCCCAAACCGCTGAAGCTAGGAAGTTGAAATTTGGTATGTAGGTTCCTCTTTCGGCGTAGACGTCCGCTAAGACGGGATTTTTGGAAATTCCTACCGGAACGGTCAAAAAGGGGAAAGTCTCCCCCTTGACGGCCTGCCAAAACCCCTTTGGCTAGAAAGCTGAAATTTTAGATATGTGTTCCTTGGAGTAGGGGCTAACTTTCCTAGAAAGTACTTTCAAGAATTTTGGACAGGGACGTTGTAAAAATGGGGGTTAAAAAGGGGAAAGAGCCCCCCTTGACGGCCTGCCCAAACCGTTGGAGGTAGGAAGTTGAAATTTGGTATAAAGGTTCCTCCACTATCGTAGACATCCACCAAGACGGGATTTTTTGGAAATTTTTACAGGGAGGGGCAAAAAAGGGAAAAAGTCCCCCTTGACGGCCTGCTCAAACTGCTGGAGCTATGAAGTTGAAATTTGGTATGTAGGTTCCTCGACCGGTGTAGACGTCCTTTGAGACGGAATTTTTGGAAAAGTACCTTTTTCCGAAAAAAGTACCTTTTCCCAAAAAAGTACCTTTTTCTAAAAAAATTTACCTTTTTCCAAAAAAAAGTACCTTATCCAAAAAAAGTACATTTTTCCAAAAAAATACCTTTTTCCAAAAAAATACCTTTTCCACAAAAGGACATTTTCCAAAAAAAATAAAATTTTCCTAAAAATAACTTTTTCAAAAAAGTACCTTCTTCCAAAAAGTACTTTGTAAAAATAAAGTATCTTTTTCCAAAAAATTTCGCTTTTTCCACTTTCTCCACTAAAACAAGGTTTCTTGATATTCGGCATAGACATCCGCTAAGACGGGATTTTTGGAAATTCCGGTATATAGACGGTCTCACAAATTGGAAAAGTGTCCCCCTTAACTGCATGCCCAAACCACTGGAGATAAGAAGTTGAAATTTGACATAAAGGTTCCTCCACTGTAGTATACATCGACTAAGTTTGTATTTTTGGAACTCCCTACAGGATATCCCAAAAGAGAGATTTTTCCCCCTTGACGGCCTGCCCAATCTGTTGAAACTATGTAGCCGAAATTCGGTATGTGAGTTCCTCCTTCTGTGTAGGCGTCCGCTTAGACGGAATTTTTGAAATTCCTATGGGGAGGGAGATAAGGGGAAATGTATTCTCCTTGACGGCCTGCCCAATCCCTTCTGGCCAACTTAAAATTTTAAATATGTATTCCCTGGAGTAGGACTAACTCACCGGCAACGTAATTTTTCTATTTTGGAACAGAAACATGGTAAAAATGTGGGTTGAAAGGGAAAAATGTCCCCAATAACGGCCTGCCCAAACCTCTGAGGCAATGAAGTTGAAATTTGGTATGAATGTTCCTCATCCATCGCAGACAGCCGCGAAGATCGAATTTTTGTAAATTCCTAAAGGCAGGGGCAAAAAGAAGAAAGCCTCCCCTTGGTGGCCTGTAAAAACCCCTTCGGCTAGAAACCTGAAATTTAAAATGTGGGTCCCTGGAGTAAGGGCTAACTTATTAGAAAGATACTATTTTGAATTTTGGACAGGGTCGTTATAAAATAGGGGCTCAAAAAGGGAAAGTGGCCCCTTAACGACCTGTCCAAACTGCTGGAACTAGTAAGCTGAAATTCGGTACTTAGGTTCCTCTTCCAGCCTAATTCCAACCGGGAGGGACAAAAAAAGAAAATGTGTCCCACTTGACAGCCTGCTCAAACTGCTGGAACTAGGAAGCTGAAATTCCCTGTCGATGGATTTTCGGAAATTCCTACCCAGAGGGGCACAAATAGTAAAAGTTGGCTAGAAACCTGAAATGTAAAACATATGTTCCTTGGAGTATGGGCTCACTTATCGGGAAGGTGCTTTGTGGAATTTTAGACAGGGACATTGCAAGAATGGGGATTAATGAAGCGAAAAGTGCCGCTTAAAGGCCTGCCCAAACTGCTGGAGGTAGGAAGTTGAAATTTGGTACTAAAGTTCCTCCTCTATTGTAGATAAGATTTTTGGAAATTTCCACAGGTAGGGTCAAAAACAGGAAAATTCTCCCCCTTAACGGCCTGGCCAAACTGCTGGAACTAGGGAGCTTAAATTCGGTATTTGGCTTCCTTCTGCAACGTAGACGTCCCCTAAGAAGGTATTTTTGGAAACTCATACCGGGAGGGGTAAAAAGTGAAAAAACTTCCCCCTTGCCGAGTTAGGCAAACTGCTGGATATAGAGACCTAAAATTATGTATGTAGTAGGTTCCTCCTCCAACGCAGACGTCCTCTAAGACGGAATTTTTGGAAATTCCTACCGGGAGGGGTAAAAACAGAATAATTCTCCCCCTTGATGGCCTAACCGAACCCTTCGGCTAGAAACCCGTAATCTATAATATGTTTTCCTTGGAGTATGGGCTAACTTATCGACAAGGCATTTTTAGGACTTTGGACAGGAACGTGGTAAAAATGGTGGCTCAAAAGGGGAAAATTGCCCCCCCCCCCCCTGAACATCTGCGTCTTTAGCTAGAAACCTAAAATTTAAAGAACGAGTGTATATGGAACACTGAAATTAAGAAACTAAATAGGAAACGAGTGGAATTGATACACTACACAAGTGGAACGAAATGGATATAAACGTTGAACGAGTGGAATTGAAATTATAGACAATGGAAATGGATTGGAAGAGGGAACGAAAAGGAATGGACTATAGAACGAAATGGAATGAGGAGCGAGATGGCATAGAATGGGGAACGAGTGGAATTGAAACACTGCAGTTAAAAGAGGAATGGAACGGAGCAAGTGCAAAGAAATGGAATGGAAAGAGAAGCGAATGATATCAATATCGATACACAAGACAGTAGGAACGAAATGGAATGAAACGGGGAACGAGTGGAATTGGAATAACAGATAATGGGAACGAAATGCAATGGAATGGTGAACGAAATGGAATCTCAGAAGGAGTTTCATTGGAACACTGAAATTGTTAAACAAAATGGAATGGAATTTGAATGACTCAAACTGCCGGAGTTTGGTACTTGAAATTTCGCATGCGATTGAGGCAGATTATATATATTTCGGATTTTTACTGGGAGGAACAAAAAGGGGTGAAGAACCCCTTTTAATTACTTATTCAAACACTATCCACGGAATATGAAACTTATGTAGCATTGAAACATACTCTCCAAAAAGTTAAACAAATTTTCTAAAATAGAAAAAACCTTAGAAAAAGAATGGCACTTATATATTCTGATATTTAAACTGCAGGTAACGAAGCACCGGTGGAAGAAACCGACGCAGTAAATTTTCCAACTCAATTTGTGAATTTACTTGAATTGCCAGGTCTACCTTTACATAAACTGGAATTAAAAAAAACTTCAATGCACGCTAACAACGTAGATACGTAGCTTTGCCCGCTATCTTTAATATTATAAATCGCTTGCCAACCCTGCTTTACGTTATTTACTTTCATTCAAAACACAAATGAATAAAACTACTTACGGGTCTATCTACCTAAGTTTGCACTTTACCAAATTATATTGCAATTTGTAATGGATTCATTAATAACAATCCACTTTCATGAGAAAAAGTGATCAAATATTTATTTATTTAAAAACCATTGTTGTGTCAGAATTATTTATTTGTGGTGGCTGGATGAAGGCTTTTATTATAAAAACTGTACTTTAAATAAACAAAGCGAATTTACCCACCCAACCATGAATACGACCTATCTACGCCGATGGCTTGAACAACAGACAATTAGTTGTTACATGCTCACGTGTTGGTATACTAAATGATTTATTTATATAAAAATGAAGAGGCAAAAAATAGTGTTTGTACTTAAACATTACAATAAATTTACCTTAACAATTATTTTATCTTAATAACAAATATTGTGTTTTATTTTATCTAAAAGAAATTTAATTCTAAACTTTAAGGCATGCTAACAACGTAGCGGGCTGCTTTAAATGTTTTTTTATTTTCATTCAAAACACAAATGAACAAAACTATTTACGGGTCCATCTACCTATGTGCGCACTTTACCAAATTATCTTGACATACACACGTATATTGGCAAGAATTATTGTTGTCTCAGAATTATTTATTTGTGGTGGCTGGGTGAGTAAAGGTTTTTATTATAAAAAACTGTATTTAAAAAAAGCAAATTTGAAGAAAATCAGAGGGGGGGGGGGCTGCGCCCGCTAGTGGTTACATAAATCTCCATACATGTTTCATATATGACCATACGTGTGCATTAACGAAATTTGAGGTAATATCTACATGTGTGTACATGCATGAACATACATAAGCACGCATAAACATGCATGAACATGCGTGATCATACATGTAGATTTAACCTGCATGGATGCATATATGTCGATTTTTAGCTGGGAATTCAATATTTTATATTTAATATTTTTAGGTTTTCGACGAACTCGAATAATAAAACGTAAAATTATATGGGATCCAGATGCACCAGAAACAACATTCTCTTATGCTAAATTAGTTAAGCCTAATTCTAACAACACTAACAAAACAAAAAATGATACAATACCAACAACTACAATTACCAAGGGATTTACAACTATAACACCGATTAAAAAAGAAACCACATCTACGGCTACAACAACAGCAGCTACAAAAGTAATTGCCAAGAAAATACAAAGACCAATAACACCAAAAGATAAAAAATTAACAACTGAACTAAATACTGAAAAGAAAAATTCGACTAAACCGAATGTTGGCTTAACTAAAGCTTATGTTGACGCAGAAGAATCAAATTCTGCCACTAAAAAAATTGAAGAAATAGTAACAAAAACTACTAGTACAGAAGGTAAAACATCAACAGGACCTGCAGTTGCGGCACCAGTTTCCACTGCTTCAATTGCTGCTGTTCCTGTTGCGGCTGCTATAAAGACAGCACTTAATTCTCCTGCAAAAAGACGTTCTCAAACTCCTGTTGCTAATGGCCCAGGTGGTGCTGGAGTTAAGAAAAAGAAAATCACTGAAGTTGATCGTCTAATGGGTGATGAAGGTGCTGTTAATATGCTTAACTCATTGGAAAAAGTAGAAGCCACTTTGGAGGGAACTGAAACTAAACCTACTAGGCCAATGATGAGAAGCCGTGCTGCTACAATATGCGAAAAAGTGAGTATTTTTTTTAGTATGTTACATAAGCAATCTATTTAAACCTGACCTCTCCGACTTACGCTGTCCCAAAAAGGGCCGCAAATCGGATTTTTACTGTAATTGTAAATTTCGTTGTATTTACAATTTTAATCAACTTAAAAATAAGCAAAATTGTCCAAAAAGTACAAAAAGTACAAAAGTTATAATCAATTATGGAAACGCGACCGCTAAAACATCTTAACCGAATACCGTGTTTCTTGATAACGTTTTGCTTCACACGAACGAAAATACAAAAACAAAATACATGTAGTCACTCATTCGTGTAACAACTAACGTCTTCTATTGTCGTTTTAAATGGAAACCGCTATAAGCTTCCTTTACCTTATATTAAAATAATCGAAGAAGTAAAATTTTTCAATTTCATTTTTACCATGGTTTTCAACCGAAACGATAAGGGATGTTTTTTTAGTTTCATTAACTTTTAGTGGCAGAGTTTCTACATATTAAGGAATATTTGGTTATTTTTAAACACTAATTCACACAGAACACTTAAAAGCCCTTCATCCATTCAAATCGGCTTCAATTTCAGTAGTATGGTGTCAGATGCATTTAAGTAATTCTTTTCGGCTGCCCAACCCTACTTGTTGTCTTAAAAAATAGTTTACTTTAAAATATTGAAATCCCACCCAGTAAAATTTGTATACTTTTTTGATGGTTCTTATGTCGAAAATTACTCAAATGAAACACATATTTTTGAAATTAAAAAAAAATGTAGGTACTGTAGAAAATTGTTAATTTTTTGGACGAAAATGTAAGCCTTCTAAAATAAATTAATAAGTTCTTAACAGAAACTGTAAAAAATGTATTTCCTTATTTTTTCTTCGCAAATATATTATTTGTTAGTAACTTATTGGAAAAATTGAAAACGGTGATCATATGTTGATCGCCCACAGCTGTTATCTACTATTATACATGCAATTATTACTCTTTTTAAATTGGAAATAATGTTTTAAAGGTCATACAATGATAACTTAATTTTTGAACAAATAAATATGTGTGATCATATATTGCCAGCCCGTAACAACATTTTTTATTCTTAATATGCTATTATCCTACAATTTATAATACATGCAAATAGCACATAATTCAAAAAAATAGTGAGAAAAGTGGAGTAACCATTTCTACCGGAAAATTAATCTAGGGGATAGTGGTTTACTAAAGTGTTAGTGTAGAAATAGTAGATTAAAGACCCAGCAAAATATTGGTAATGACACCTCATTACTATCTGCATTACCAAAAATGATATATCATTACCTTCTGCATTATTTTATAATATAAAATAATGGCTTCCTAATAACGGCCTATTGTATTCATTGTTTCTAAATATAAAGTAATGACTTACTCGTAATAGTTTAAATAAGTAATTTTTACACAGTTAAATTTTATACATTTTTATTTATTATATGTTTTATGTTTAAATTTTTATGACGAGTCCTAAAATTACACACTAGAGAAAACTTAAATTTTTCTGAATGTATTTCCAATGGCATAAAAACAAAGCGATGGCAGAGCATTTGTTTTCCTACTGTGCCATTAAAACACCAATTCAAAGGAATTAAAAAAACAGTGTAACTGGTGTGGAAAGACGTACTTCAAAAAAGCTCTGATTAAATTGCCTTTTTTAGTGGAACAAACGAAAAAATAAAATCCTAAACAAGAAAAGCTTAAACTTTAAACAATAAGCTGTGCTTAAAATGTAAAAATAACATATCTAATTATATACACAAAAGATTATTTAATTTTATGAATCTAAACTTGATAAACAAATAAGAAAACAATTACAAATAAACTATATGAAAAGAATTTGAAAACATTCAGATAAAGTGCAAGAAGTACGCTCATTTATTTAATTATGCTCTGGCAGGGATGATAAAGTTAGTACTATAGTACTTTTTGGGGTACTATTGGAACCTCAAAAGTACTATGGTACTCCTCTGACTCATTTAATACTATTTACACATTTTTCGATCTTTAAATTTTTGTGCTTTTTTAATTTTCAAAGATATTAATGTGTTTATAGCGAACACATCAAATATCGGAGTTTTAAATAAAAAATACTTATGTTGAAAATATTTAAAATATTAAATGGTACTATTGAAAACTGAAGTTAAACACATAAAAAATGTTCTTTTGCATTTTTTTATTAAAATACATAAGTATGTATACAAAAAAAAAATATATTAAAAATTAGGAGAATTAAGAAATCTAGAAATTTTTGTATTTTTTTAAACGACCAAAATCTTTTTCCCCATCAGAGCTCCTAAAAAATTCACTCATTCGATTTTTATTTCTGAATGATTAAATACCTAAAACCTATTTCGAAAAATCGAATGAATTTTTAATGTACCTAATGCATTCATTAAATTCATTTGATTCGATTGTCAATCAATCTGTTCATTCGAAAATATTCTTATGACATTACAAGGTGGAATAGACCTGTAAATAACTTTAAAATAATACTCGCTTTAAAACTAAGTCACATACGATATTCAGAGACTTTAAATTCTGAACCCTACACTCACAGAAATAAACCTTTAAAAATAGCAGAAAAAGAAACTGCTGAGATTAGCAGATATTTAACTTTTAGTTCATTGAAAATAACAAATTATACTGTAAAATTTGCAGAAAATATTAATATTAGTAGAGTAAAAATAGCAAAAATAATCTGTTATATCTACAAAATTTTTGTTACTTTTAAGTTAAATTTAGTTGAATGAAAATAGCAGTCGATCCTGCTAAAATCAACGGAAATGGTTACTGAAAATAGTAAACTGCTGATTTCAGAAGACTAGATTTTTATTCGTATTAAAAAAAACAGAAAAAAAGATTTCTAAATTTTGAATTTTTGGTGATTTTTAGTCTACTTTGACTAAATTTAGCATTTTAATTGACATTCATATCTATGGTTAAGCACTAAACTCAGTTTATGTTGAGATAAGTTAACAGGTCAAAGTTATTTTCTGTTAACTAAAATTTATTCAAATATAACTAATATTTTGTATATGTATTTAACAGTTTGGTTTTTGGTTCGTATCTTACTAATATTTTACAAAAGTAATCTGATAGAATTTTTTATGCAAAGTAATTTTTAACTAATTTTTAATAGTTTTAACTAAAATTTTTTCTATTTTTAAAAGTTTTTCTATTGCTGTATGAGTTACATAGATATAACAGAACTCTTTATTTTTTATGAGTTTTTATTTGTTAATTTATAACGATAACAAAATTAAATGAAAAAAAAAATTTGCTACTATAGAGGTCAAAAAAGTACTATTTTTTAAGCTGGTTAGTACTATTTTAAAAATCCCATTTATCATCCCTGCGCTCTGGTGTTTTTTATAATAGTGTTATTCTCGAATGTAAAGTTGTAATGCCAAAGAGGGTAAAGGCTAAAGAGTTCCCATACAAAAAAAACACACCCTTTGGTTCCCTTAAAGTTTATATGGATTGTGATCAGGTCTGCCAGAATTGTCGATTTTTTATTGAAAAATATGCAAAATGCCGATTTGCCGATTTTTTGTCGAAAAATGCCGATTTTTTTTTTTAATTCAAAAAACACGCAAGTTTAATTTTTAGTTATATATATTGTGTATATTAATAAATAATAAAATAATTCTATCTTTGAAATTCTTATAGAATTTTCTATTTTACTAAATGAATCTGAAATTCAATAATTGGGAGCTAAATGTACCCCACGCAATATTCTTATACAACTTTTGACATGGTCCAAAGATTCATTTGATTGTATGTGATATTGCAATTTTTGTATTTCTCCAAAATATAAGAAAAACAATATGCCATATTTTGTGTAAAAGTATTATACAACTTATTGCAATATGTAGCAAGAGGACGATATATTGCTAACTTTTAAAAACATAATTTCTTAATTCCATTTTGAAATCTGATTCCATTTTATCCGGACGATTCGCATCATTTAATCATTTTATAGATTAAATTATTTGCTATTTTATTCAGTAAATATCTTATTCAAAGAATCAGTTTGATTTTTGTTGACTCATTTTATGTAATCGAGCAAATTAATACAATTTTAACAAATCATTTCAACTAAAAATCGTTAAATTGATTTGTACTTCGCAAATTATTTCATAAAACAAATTATTTAATCGAATCAATATTAATTCAATATAAATATTAGTAAATCATTATCTTCACTTTATTCAATATCAAATCATTGATTTAAAGTTATTATAACATAAATTATTCACTGATTCATAAAAAAAAACTTTTTTGTGCGAATTGATTGAAAATAGAATTATCTTTTTCAGAGAAAAAATATCTCTAAAAATTTTGGAACTAATTTATGTAGTATTGGCATAAGTTAATATCTGAAATAACATTTTTTTGTTATTATTTAATTTATCTCAAAAACCTTTATTTTAATTTGGTTGTTAATTATTAAATTTAATTTAATTTCAGTGTACCTCATATTATTTTATACTGAAATGTTCTGTTTATATATTTTTTAAGAGTACATATATATGTATTTTAATAAGTTTTTTTGATTGTGCCGATTTTTTTAAATCAAAGTACCGAAAATGTCGATTGTTTTGGAAAAAAGTTCCGATTTTTCATAAAAATTATATGGCAGCCATGATTGTGATCCTGTTAATTCCCGTGAAGAATAAGAGAAACAAAAGGAAAACCGAAAAAGTTAACAATATATATGTTCCCTCGGTTCCTATAAGGAGCTTAGGGCCTTTAAAAAAAAAAAAAAAAAAAAAAAGTTAACAATGCACTGTTTTTATTGTTTCTTTTGATTATTGATTAAAGCGGTAACAAAAACAACTTTAAGGGGGGGTATCGTGAATAATTTTAAAATACCAATATTGTGAATAATTTTAAAATACCAATAATAATGATAATATTCTTAATATTACCCTTTATCCGATATTGAAAAGAAAAAAAAAAATACATATTAAACAATTAAAAAAATTTTAGAGGAGGATCAGCCGTGATTGTCATTTAAACAAGTTCATTTTTATTTTTTCTTAATGCAGTCTAATACTGCTTGTGTTAGTTGCTTTAGAGCTGTTGGTAGTATATTTAATAGATGCATTACATGCAGTGGTCTATTCCATAAAGGGTGTTCAGGTGTCAATAGTGATCGTGATTTTAATGTTTTAATTTCATCAAATAATATTGTTTATAACTGCAATAAATGCGCTATATGATCTAATGATTTAATTGCTATGATAACAGTTTTGTCAAATGAAGTGAGAGAATTAAAAAAGTTATTCAATGCCTGTATATACAGTAACAATGCAGTTGAGAGTGCTTCTTTTAAAAATAAAAACATACATGCTGAGTCAAGCCTAAATTCAAAAAATAATGATTTACAACAAAAAGGTCGTTCAACTCTGAGTGGTTCCTTTTCTTCAAGTTCTGCTAATTATGCTTTTCGTAATGATGTTGTTGATACTACTGAACCAAGTAGTAATTAGGTAATTCACAAGGGGTGTGCTATCTGTTGTATCGTTGTATCGTCCTAACAAAAAACAGAGTTGTTAAAAATTTTATTTCACTTTAAAGCCCGGTATTTATTTATTTATTTATTTATTTTATTTATTTATTTATTTATTTATTTATTTATTTATTTATTTATTTATTTATTTATTTATTTATTTATTTATTTATTTATTTATTTATTTATTTATTTATTTATTTATTTATTTATTTATTTATTTATTTATTTATTTATTTATTTATTTATTTATTTATTTATTTATTTATTTATTTATTTATTTATTTATTTATTTATTTATTTATTTATTTATTTATTTATTTATTTATTTATTTATTTATTTATTTATTTATTTATTTATTTATTTATTTATTTATTTATTTATTTATTTATTTATTTATTTATTTATTTATTTATTTATTTATTTATTTATTTATTTATTTATTTATTTATTTATTTATTTATTTATTTATTTATTTATTTATTTATTTCTTTATTTATTTATTTATTTATTTATTTATTTATTTATTTATTTATTTATTTATTTATTTATTTATTTATTTATTTATTTATTTATTTATTTATTTATTTATTTATTTATTTATTTATTTATTTATTTATTTATTTATTTATTTATTTATTTATTTATTTATTTATTTATTTATTTATTTATTTATTTATTTATTTATTTATTTATTTCTTTATTTCTTTATTTCTTTATTTCTTTATTTCTTTATTTATTTATTTATTTATTTATTTATTTATTTATTTATTTATTTATTTATTTATTTATTTATTTATTTATTTATTTATTTATTTATTTATTTATTTATTTATTTATTTATTTATTTATTTATTTATTTATTTATTTATTTATTTATTTATTTATTTATTTATTTATTTATTTATTTATTTATTTATTTATTTATTTATTTATTTATTTATTTATTTATTTATTTATTTATTTATTTATTTATTTATTTATTTATTTATTTATTTATTTATTTATTTATTTATTTATTTATTTATTTATTTATTTATTTATTTATTTATTTATTTATTTATTTATTTATTTATTTATTTATTTATTTATTTATTTATTTATTTATTTATTTATTTATTTATTTATTTATTTATTTATTTATTTATTTATTTATTTATTTATTTATTTATTTATTTATTTATTTATTTATTTATTTATTTATTTATTTATTTATTTATTTATTTATTTATTTATTTATTTATTTATTTATTTATTTATTTATTTATTTATTTATTTATTTATTTATTTATTTATTTATTTATTTATTTATTTATTTATTTATTTATTTATTTATTTATTTATTTATTTATTTATTTATTTATTTATTTATTTATTTATTTATTTATTTATTTATTTATTTATTTATTTATTTATTTATTTATTTATTTATTTATTTATTTATTTATTTATTTATTTATTTATTTATTTATTTATTTATTTATTTATTTATTTATTTATTTATTTATTTATTTATTTATTTATTTATTTATTTATTTATTTATTTATTTATTTATTTATTTATTTATTTATTTATTTATTTATTTATTTATTTATTTATTTATTTATTTATTTATTTATTTATTTATTTATTTATTTATTTATTTTTTTATTTATTTATTTATTTATTTATTTATTTATTTATTTATTTATTTATTTATTTATTTATTTATTTATTTATTTATTTATTTATTTATTTATTTATTTATTTATTTATTTATTTATTTATTTATTTATTTATTTATTTATTTATTTATTTATTTATTTATTTATTTATTTATTTATTTATTTATTTATTTATTTATTTATTTATTTATTTATTTATTTATTTATTTATTTATTTATTTATTTATTTATTTATTTATTTATTTATTTATTTATTTATTTATTTATTTATTTATTTATTTATTTATTTATTTATTTATTTATTTATTTATTTATTTATTTATTTATTTATTTATTTATTTATTTATTTATTTATTTATTTATTTATTTATTTATTTATTTATTTATTTATTTATTTATTTATTTATTTATTTATTTATTTATTTATTTATTTATTTATTTATTTATTTATTTATTTATTTATTTATTTATTTATTTATTTATTTATTTATTTATTTATTTATTTATTTATTTATTTATTTATTTATTTATTTATTTATTTATTTATTTATTTATTTATTTATTTATTTATTTATTTATTTATTTATTTATTTATTTATTTATTTATTTATTTATTTATTTATTTATTTATTTATTTATTTATTTATTTATTTATTTATTTATTTATTTATTTATTTATTTATTTATTTATTTATTTATTTATTTATTTATTTATTTATTTATTTATTTATTTATTTATTTATTTATTTATTTATTTATTTATTTATTTATTTATTTATTTATTTATTTATTTATTTATTTATTTATTTATTTATTTATTTATTTATTTATTTATTTATTTATTTATTTATTTATTTATTTATTTATTTATTTATTTATTTATTTATTTATTTATTTATTTATTTATTTATTTATTTATTTATTTATTTATTTATTTATTTATTTATTTATTTATTTATTTATTTATTTATTTATTTATTTATTTATTTATTTATTTATTTATTTATTTATTTATTTATTTATTTATTTATTTATTTATTTATTTATTTATTTATTTATTTATTTATTTATTTATTTATTTATTTATTTATTTATTTATTTATTTATTTATTTATTTATTTATTTATTTATTTATTTATTTATTTATTTATTTATTTATTTATTTATTTATTTATTTATTTATTTATTTATTTATTTATTTATTTATTTATTTATTTATTTATTTATTTATTTATTTATTTATTTATTTATTTATTTATTTATTTATTTATTTATTTATTTATTTATTTATTTATTTATTTATTTATTTATTTATTTATTTATTTATTTATTTATTTATTTATTTATTTATTTATTTATTTATTTATTTATTTATTTACATATATTTAGTTAGAATATTCTTCTACCTTAAGTCCAAATTCTAATATGATATTGTCATATTAGATTTTATTTGTTGTTTCAAAAAGGGGGTTGATCATTTTCATGATAGACAATACAATTGTTTCATAGGCATCACCCTACTCTTCAGTTGTCCGCAATAGAAAATGATAACTTTCCTACTCAAACCAAGACATTACATAAGGTACAAAAAATCAACGTGATGAGAATTTTATACCTTCCCATATGAACTGTCTGATTTGGTAAAACCAGTTATAAATCAACTCCTTTTTGAAAGCAACAATTACATAAAAGTACCCTTTGGGTACTATTCATATGTATGTTTGTTGTCAATACATTTCGTAAAAAACAACTAACTTTAAACTCAAAACAAAATAAATATTTTGAATGAGATTTTAGCTGTGGTATGCTTGTCAATCATCCTAATTTTTGTATTAAAAATACAAAAATTGTTTTTTTGGACTTTCTATATTTTCATATATTTAGTTAGAATATTCTTCTACCTTAAGTCCAAATTCTAATATGATATTGTCATATTAGATTTTATTTGTTGTTTCAAAAAGGGGGTTGATCATTTTCATGATAGACAATACAATTGTTTCATAGGCATCACCCTACTCTTCAGTTGTCCGCAATAGAAAATGATAACTTTCCTACTCAAACCAAGACATTACATAAGGTACAAAAAATCAACGTGATGAGAATTTTATACCTTCCCATATGAACTGTCTGATTTGGTAAAACCAGTTATAAATCAACTCCTTTTTGAAAGCAACAATTACATAAAAGTACCCTTTGGGTACTATTCATATGTATGTTTGTTGTCAATACATTTTGTAAAAAACAACTAACTTTAAACTCAAAACAAAATAAATATTTTGAATGAGATTTTAGCTGTGGTATGCTTGTCAATCATCCTAATTTTTGTATTAAAAATACAAAAATTGTTTTTTTGGACTTTCTATATTTTCATATATTTAGTTAGAATATTCTTCTACCTTAAGTCCAAATTCTAATATGATATTGTCATATTAGATTTTATTTGTTGTTTCAAAAAGGGGGTTGATCATTTTCATGATAGACAATACAATTGTTTCATAGGCATCACCCTACTCTTCAGTTGTCCGCAATAGAAAATGATAACTTTCCTACTCAAACCAAGACATTACATAAGGTACAAAAAATCAACGTGATGAGAATTTTATACCTTCCCATATGAACTGTCTGATTTGGTAAAACCAGTTATAAATCAACTCCTTTTTGAAAGCAACAATTACATAAAAGTACCCTTTGGGTACTATTCATATGTATGTTTGTTGTCAATACATTTCGTAAAAAACAACTAACTTTAAACTCAAAACAAAATAAATATTTTGAATGAGATTTTAGCTGTGGTATGCTTGTCAATCATCCTAATTTTTGTATTAAAAATACAAAAATTGTTTTTTTGGACTTTCTATATTTTCATATATTTAGTTAGAATATTCTTCTACCTTAAGTCCAAATTCTAATATGATATTGTCATATTAGATTTTATTTGTTGTTTCAAAAAGGGGGTTGATCATTTTCATGATAGACAATACAATTGTTTCATAGGCATCACCCTACTCTTCAGTTGTCCGCAATAGAAAATGATAACTTTCCTACTCAAACCAAGACATTACATAAGGTACAAAAAATCAACGTGATGAGAATTTTATACCTTCCCATATGAACTGTCTGATTTGGTAAAACCAGTTATAAATCAACTCCTTTTTGAAAGCAACAATTACATAAAAGTACCCTTTGGGTACTATTCATATGTATGTTTGTTGTCAATACATTTTGTAAAAAACAACTAACTTTAAACTCAAAACAAAATAAATATTTTGAATGAGATTTTAGCTGTGGTATGCTTGTCAATCATCCTAATTTTTGTATTAAAAATACAAAAATTGTTTTTTTGGACTTTCTATATTTTCATATATTTAGTTAGAATATTCTTCTACCTTAAGTCCAAATTCTAATATGATATTGTCATATTAGATTTTATTTGTTGTTTCAAAAAGGGGGTTGATCATTTTCATGATAGACAATACAATTGTTTCATAGGCATCACCCTACTCTTCAGTTGTCCGCAATAGAAAATGATAACTTTCCTACTCAAACCAAGACATTACATAAGGTACAAAAAATCAACGTGATGAGAATTTTATACCTTCCCATATGAACTGTCTGATTTGGTAAAACCAGTTATAAATCAACTCCTTTTTGAAAGCAACAATTACATAAAAGTACCCTTTGGGTACTATTCATATGTATGTTTGTTGTCAATACATTTCGTAAAAAACAACTAACTTTAAACTCAAAACAAAATAAATATTTTGAATGAGATTTTAGCTGTGGTATGCTTGTCAATCATCCTAATTTTTGTATTAAAAATACAAAAATTGTTTTTTTGGACTTTCTATATTTTCATATATTTAGTTAGAATATTCTTCTACCTTAAGTCCAAATTCTAATATGATATTGTCATATTAGATTTTATTTGTTGTTTCAAAAAGGGGGTTGATCATTTTCATGATAGACAATACAATTGTTTCATAGGCATCACCCTACTCTTCAGTTGTCCGCAATAGAAAATGATAACTTTCCTACTCAAACCAAGACATTACATAAGGTACAAAAAATCAACGTGATGAGAATTTTATACCTTCCCATATGAACTGTCTGATTTGGTAAAACCAGTTATAAATCAACTCCTTTTTGAAAGCAACAATTACATAAAAGTACCCTTTGGGTACTATTCATATGTATGTTTGTTGTCAATACATTTTGTAAAAAACAACTAACTTTAAACTCAAAACAAAATAAATATTTTGAATGAGATTTTAGCTGTGGTATGCTTGTCAATCATCCTAATTTTTGTATTAAAAATACAAAAATTGTTTTTTTGGACTTTCTATATTTTCATATATTTAGTTAGAATATTCTTCTACCTTAAGTCCAAATTCTAATATGATATTGTCATATTAGATTTTATTTGTTGTTTCAAAAAGGGGGTTGATCATTTTCATGATAGACAATACAATTGTTTCATAGGCATCACCCTACTCTTCAGTTGTCCGCAATAGAAAATGATAACTTTCCTACTCAAACCAAGACATTACATAAGGTACAAAAAATCAACGTGATGAGAATTTTATACCTTCCCATATGAACTGTCTGATTTGGTAAAACCAGTTATAAATCAACTCCTTTTTGAAAGCAACAATTACATAAAAGTACCCTTTGGGTACTATTCATATGTATGTTTGTTGTCAATACATTTCGTAAAAAACAACTAACTTTAAACTCAAAACAAAATAAATATTTTGAATGAGATTTTAGCTGTGGTATGCTTGTCAATCATCCTAATTTTTGTATTAAAAATACAAAAATTGTTTTTTTGGACTTTCTATATTTTCATATATTTAGTTAGAATATTCTTCTACCTTAAGTCCAAATTCTAATATGATATTGTCATATTAGATTTTATTTGTTGTTTCAAAAAGGGGGTTGATCATTTTCATGATAGACAATACAATTGTTTCATAGGCATCACCCTACTCTTCAGTTGTCCGCAATAGAAAATGATAACTTTCCTACTCAAACCAAGACATTACATAAGGTACAAAAAATCAACGTGATGAGAATTTTATACCTTCCCATATGAACTGTCTGATTTGGTAAAACCAGTTATAAATCAACTCCTTTTTGAAAGCAACAATTACATAAAAGTACCCTTTGGGTACTATTCATATGTATGTTTGTTGTCAATACATTTTGTAAAAAACAACTAACTTTAAACTCAAAACAAAATAAATATTTTGAATGAGATTTTAGCTGTGGTATGCTTGTCAATCATCCTAATTTTTGTATTAAAAATACAAAAATTGTTTTTTTGGACTTTCTATATTTTCATATATTTAGTTAGAATATTCTTCTACCTTAAGTCCAAATTCTAATATGATATTGTCATATTAGATTTTATTTGTTGTTTCAAAAAGGGGGTTGATCATTTTCATGATAGACAATACAATTGTTTCATAGGCATCACCCTACTCTTCAGTTGTCCGCAATAGAAAATGATAACTTTCCTACTCAAACCAAGACATTACATAAGGTACAAAAAATCAACGTGATGAGAATTTTATACCTTCCCATATGAACTGTCTGATTTGGTAAAACCAGTTATAAATCAACTCCTTTTTGAAAGCAACAATTACATAAAAGTACCCTTTGGGTACTATTCATATGTATGTTTGTTGTCAATACATTTCGTAAAAAACAACTAACTTTAAACTCAAAACAAAATAAATATTTTGAATGAGATTTTAGCTGTGGTATGCTTGTCAATCATCCTAATTTTTGTATTAAAAATACAAAAATTGTTTTTTTGGACTTTCTATATTTTCATATATTTAGTTAGAATATTCTTCTACCTTAAGTCCAAATTCTAATATGATATTGTCATATTAGATTTTATTTGTTGTTTCAAAAAGGGGGTTGATCATTTTCATGATAGACAATACAATTGTTTCATAGGCATCACCCTACTCTTCAGTTGTCCGCAATAGAAAATGATAACTTTCCTACTCAAACCAAGACATTACATAAGGTACAAAAAATCAACGTGATGAGAATTTTATACCTTCCCATATGAACTGTCTGATTTGGTAAAACCAGTTATAAATCAACTCCTTTTTGAAAGCAACAATTACATAAAAGTACCCTTTGGGTACTATTCATATGTATGTTTGTTGTCAATACATTTTGTAAAAAACAACTAACTTTAAACTCAAAACAAAATAAATATTTTGAATGAGATTTTAGCTGTGGTATGCTTGTCAATCATCCTAATTTTTGTATTAAAAATACAAAAATTGTTTTTTTGGACTTTCTATATTTTCATATATTTAGTTAGAATATTCTTCTACCTTAAGTCCAAATTCTAATATGATATTGTCATATTAGATTTTATTTGTTGTTTCAAAAAGGGGGTTGATCATTTTCATGATAGACAATACAATTGTTTCATAGGCATCACCCTACTCTTCAGTTGTCCGCAATAGAAAATGATAACTTTCCTACTCAAACCAAGACATTACATAAGGTACAAAAAATCAACGTGATGAGAATTTTATACCTTCCCATATGAACTGTCTGATTTGGTAAAACCAGTTATAAATCAACTCCTTTTTGAAAGCAACAATTACATAAAAGTACCCTTTGGGTACTATTCATATGTATGTTTGTTGTCAATACATTTCGTAAAAAACAACTAACTTTAAACTCAAAACAAAATAAATATTTTGAATGAGATTTTAGCTGTGGTATGCTTGTCAATCATCCTAATTTTTGTATTAAAAATACAAAAATTGTTTTTTTGGACTTTCTATATTTTCATATATTTAGTTAGAATATTCTTCTACCTTAAGTCCAAATTCTAATATGATATTGTCATATTAGATTTTATTTGTTGTTTCAAAAAGGGGGTTGATCATTTTCATGATAGACAATACAATTGTTTCATAGGTATCACCCTACTCTTCAGTTGTCCGCAATAGAAAATGATAACTTTCCTACTCAAACCAAGACAT
The DNA here is from genome assembly GCA_949987735.1 of Leucophora obtusa. Classification (NCBI taxonomy): domain Eukaryota; kingdom Metazoa; phylum Arthropoda; class Insecta; order Diptera; family Anthomyiidae; genus Leucophora; species Leucophora obtusa. The sequence goes on from OX465296.1 coordinate 195,554,308, forward strand.
TACATAAGGTACAAAAAATCAACGTGATGAGAATTTTATACCTTCCCATATGAACTGTCTGATTTGGTAAAACCAGTTATAAATCAACTCCTTTTTGAAAGCAACAATTACATAAAAGTACCCTTTGGGTACTATTCATATGTATGTTTGTTGTCAATACATTTTGTAAAAAACAACTAACTTTAAACTCAAAACAAAATAAATATTTTGAATGAGATTTTAGCTGTGGTATGCTTGTCAATCATCCTAATTTTTGTATTAAAAATACAAAAATTGTTTTTTTGGACTTTCTATATTTTCATATATTTAGTTAGAATATTCTTCTACCTTAAGTCCAAATTCTAATATGATATTGTCATATTAGATTTTATTTGTTGTTTCAAAAAGGGGGTTGATCATTTTCATGATAGACAATACAATTGTTTCATAGGCATCACCCTACTCTTCAGTTGTCCGCAATAGAAAATGATAACTTTCCTACTCAAACCAAGACATTACATAAGGTACAAAAAATCAACG